>CM062817.1:887330183-887359226 GCA_031772625.1 Pinus tabuliformis
TGCTGTCGGAAGCCTAATGTATGCTCAAGTCCGCACAAGACCTGACATTGCATTTGTTGTGGGAATGTTGGGACGATATCAGAGTGATCCAGGTTTAGACCACTGGAGAGCTGCAAAGAAAGTAATGAGGTACCTTCAAGGAACCAAAGACTACATGCTTATGTATAGACGGACACACAACTTGGAAGTAATTGGCTACTCAGATTCTGACTTTGCTGGGTGTGTTGATTCACGCAAATCAACATCAGGTTACATTTTTATGATGGCCGGTGGAGCTGTATCATGGAGGAGTGCCAAGCAGACCTTAATTGCCACTTCTACTATGGAATCCGAGTTCGTCTCCTGTTTTGAGGCTACTTTACATGGTGTATGGCTTAGGAGTTTCATTTCTAGGCTTAGAATTATGGATTCTATCTCTAAGCCATTGAGAATATATTGTGATAATTCAGCTGTTGTTTTTATGGCTAAAAACAATAAAAGTGGGAGTCGAAATAAACACATCGACATTAAGTATTTAGCTATAAGGGAACGTGTTAAAGAAAAAAAAGTGGTCATTGAGCACGTCAGCACTGAGTTAATGATCGCTGATCCTTTGACTAAGGGCATGCCACCGTTTAAATTCAAGGATCATGTATTGAATATGGGACTTGGTTCCATTATGTAGTTTCTCATTGTATGGACAATGTTATTTTAATGAAATTCTTAATTATTGTGATGTTTTTTCTCATATTTATGTGCACCTTAAGTTGATTTGAGAAAATTCATTTAAGAAGGACCAAGAATAAACATAAGGTTTATTCATTAAGAAATTGTTGCCACATAAATTATAATAAGAATAAATACATAGTAATACATGGAAGATAATACTCGTCATTAGAGGACTTATCGTCATGATTCATGTATCTATTACTTAATACAAATTATCAATGGTTTTTAAGTTGAGACATTAAGTTTGGAAGTATGGACCAAGTGGGAGAATGTTAAGCTCCATTAATTTTTGCACAATTGCTGCCTACAATTATGGAATTTAAACTGCAGCCTTTCCTTAACTTATGGAAACCAACTGCAGTAGTTTCCTTAAGTTAATGAAATCAACTGCAGTTAATAAATTTATTGTTGGGAGCTACTGAAGTGGTCCATTACTCCATCTGGAGTTCTCTGCCTTGATCTGTGGGACATCTGACACATAGCTATCAGAAGCTTGATGGAAGCTTGGCTATAAATTCATCTGTTTGGTCCCCAAGCTTGCATCTCAATCCCCTTCAATTTTTTATGCCATCTAGCTGAGATAGCAGAGCTTGGAAGTGCCTTCAGAATTTCTACATTCTTTTCTTTTTGCTTGGATAGTTGGAGCGTGGTTTTCAGAAAGAAGTTGCATCAAGAGTTTCACCAATGGTTGGAGGTAATTCGTATCCCTGGGCATTAAGTTTCAACGATTCATTGAATTTTTTCCGCATGCAGAATCGTTGTTATAATTATCTTACATTGTGTCCATAATTTCAATCCCTGTAGCCACCTTCAGAATTATGATTTTCTTCCTCTAATTCATTAGGAAATTTTTGAGGTCTAAAATGGCCCTCCCAAGGAATGTTATGAAATAACAGTGGAAATAATAAAATAAGATTAGATTACCTCATCAAGTTTTGGAGGGAAAAAATAAAAAACTATTTTTTCAACTTATCTCCCTATGATTTTACTCAAATTTCGAGCGGGAACACTTTTTGGATGCGGAATTTAATTTTGAATCCAAGGAGTACGCATGTTGCATAGTTTTTGGTGGACCCTACTAAACGAAAAATGTGAAATAAATGAAAAATTGTGATTGCAATCACAATTTTTCATGTATTTCACATTGTTCATGTAGTAGGGTCCATCGAAAATATGCAACATGGGTACTCTTTGGATGCAAAATTAAATTCCACATCCAAAAATTATTCATGCTTAAAATTTGAATAAAATAGTAGGGAGATAAGTTGAAAAAATAGTTTTTTTTTTTTTTTTAAATCATTTTACTCTTTTACTCTGAAAATGGTGAATCATACCTGATGGTTGACATGATCATATTAAATCATATTGGTTTTTATAAAATTGATTTTTGTTTGAGGCTCATTTTTTACCTCAAAATTTCTCTAATGGCTTCTTTGAAGAAACAATTTCCTCTTCTAGTTTTTCACATTACTTTGACTTTTCTTTCAATTATCCTAGAAGTATTTTCACAATCCTCTTAGCTTCTTCCAATTCAGTTTTTAGAAGAATAATTAATAACTCATCAGACTCATGTTATTTCCTCTTATAATTCATTGGCTTCCTTTAGCTCATTTTGCAAAGAAACAATCTCAACTTCTAGATCCTCATAGTGACCTTCTCTTTCTTTCAGTTTCTAGCTCTTCATCACTTCTTCCATCCTTTTTTCTTCTTCTAGTTGGTTCTTCTGAATCACTTTTTATGCTTCATCATGATCTTGGCTTTTGTATTCCTCCAATAACTTATTTAGTCTTTTGTTCTCTTTTGTGATTCTTTCTATTTCTTCTATAGCAGCAACGAGTTCACCTTGAAGATCTACCTTATCCTCGACTTCTTCTGAAGAAGAAAACTTTTCTTTTTGGTTACTCAGAAAATCATCTTCATCATCATTGCTTGCATATGGACATATATAAGTAAAGTGACCATAATTACCACAATTGAAACATAAGATAGATTGTACTACATCTGATTTCTCTTTCTGATTGGATTTTACATCCTTTATTAGGAAGAAAATGTCTTCTTCGGCATCACCTTTATCTTTTGTAGATCCTCTTAAGGTGGATTCCACTTCTTCTACATATGATATATTGATAGTACAATCACATACTTTGATATGATGTCTTCTTCTGGGATGACCTCCTCTTCCTCTTCCTTTTATTGGCCATTATCCTTTAAAGATCTTCCTTCAAGATGTTAGGTTTTTTATAAGGAACCTTGCTCTGAAACTAATTGTTGGAAATATGATTATATTGGGGGGGGGGGGGGGTGTGGGCAAGTGTGCGGTGAATCAATATAATGGCCAATAATAACCAATAAAAACACTTCAATAAATGTATATAAGAAGCTTCTTTTATTATTGAATGATTTGGTATGCACCAACCTATTATTACATTGGTTTGCAGACACCAACCAATAGGAGACATTAGCCCCTCAGAAATGCAAGAACCAACCTAAAATTCTTTATTGGCACCAATTAGAAGGAGGCACCAACCCCCTGAAATGATTTACTGGAAAAACCTAGAGGGAGACACTAGTTCGTTGAAAAATGCAGGCACAAACATGGGCTACTTGTTAGATCCCTTTTTCATACATTTTCAAACTCATATCCACATGTTTTCTTATATATACCTTTTTCTTGATTTCTGATCCAATTTGTTTGTATTCAAGTTCTCCTCTATTTTTGCTTATCGATCCTTAGTCTATATTTTAGCTACAATCCTTATATGATATTCCTCTATTCTATACTTACAAGCATTGTTTCCTCGGAGGCCATATACTCTTTCTTTTCTTTACAACTCATAATTCAAACAATATTTCATTATATCATACTTACAAATTTCACAACATACTCCACACTTAGATTGAACAAATTCACATGTCTTGGATTTTATTTATATACTTCTTTCACACTTTGCATGCCAAAACTACCATAGATGATTGCACAATGAAGTCATTACTATATTAATTAACCACAACTAGAAAAAAATCAATTTCGATATTGTGTTTTCATTCTATTGCAATTCAAATTGGACATGTACTTCTTGACTTATCCTTTGACCTTCTTCGGGATCATAAGTCCTCCATTAAATTCATTTCTTGGGCTCCTTTTGCTTTCAGTCATGCACGACTCCTTTTTACTTTTCTATCTCTCTCACTCTTTACACAACCAAACCAGACATATATTCATTCTTTGTATTGCAAGAATTCCTTTGTGTCCACAACACAATCACAACTACAATGATTCCAACCCTTTTTGGTTTATTTTTACTTTACTACAACAACATAACCTAGCAAGGTCGATACTTCATGGATGACGATCTAGAAAACCAAGAATACTGATTTTATTTCTATAACTGGAAATCCAATCCAGAGGACCCATATTACTTTTCATACTTGCTTGGATCCTCTAGGGCTTATCTCTACATCCACGTGACCATTTTAATGTAACTTCTTTTAAGACATTTTAATTTATATCTAGATTCAAGTCTACTTAGTTATAATGTTTTGTTGGACATTTGGATTTCTACATACCCATATTACTAATTCTAGCTCCAAGAACTTTATTTTTAACTTTCGTGGCCACATGACTGGATGTTATGACCATGTCATTGGACTGGCACTTTTCAATTGTATCTTGAAATCCGATACATTTTTTGTTGTCATTTTGCGCACAACCCTCACATGTTGGATAAGCTAGATAACTTGCAATGACGTGGACCCATGTCTCAATGGAACTTTGACCTATTCCTTTGTCTCTGCTTAAATCCAAATCTAGTCCATTTTAAAGAGAAAACATGTGAATTGATTAACCCTCGAATTAGTGGATGGTTAGACAACCTAGAATTTGGGCCTTTCATTGTTTTGGGGAAATTTTCTTTTTTTTACCACCATTTTGGCTAAAAACTAAATACATAGGGAACCTTTGCTAAACCACTACCCTGGTGCAATTCCCAAGACTGCCACATGGGCTGTCATGCCACTGCCATGGTATCTACCAAATCAGCACACTACCATGTGTCACCTACCACCTGTCCAAATGGCCACCCAAAAATTCCAAAAAATCAGTGCCACATGTCACCCTCACATCATCATTTGAGACACGTCACTGTCACTCTATTATCCACATGGATCCATGCCACATTGGATACCCGATTAGCTAAGTTTTATATATTAATAACCACATATGTGTGGGATCGACATAGATCTGGACCATGGATTAAGTCATTATTAACCATTGGATTCATTGTGCGCACAAGAGCTCTTTAACCTCCATGCATGTTGTGAAACCAATGTGGATTTGTACCATTAGATTAAAACTGTATTCGCCATTGGATCCATCGTGTGCATGACAACACATTAAACTCACACATGTTTGTATCTGATGTTGATATGGGCCATCAGATCAATTCATTCTCCAATGTCAGATCCATCACGTGTTATACCACACATTAACCTTCACATGTGTCATGTATCCAATATCGATCATAGTCGTTGATTGTGCTGGCAGTGATGAATCATGGCCATTGGTTTTTCATTCAATTCCTACACCATTTACTTGGCCACTTGGCACCACATGTACTACCACTTGATGTTTCCACCTATCTAAGGTCCACTTGTAGGCTTAGACCAAGAAATATGATATTCGACCTTTGTGGGGTGATTGTCCTGGTGCATCCACAGATGACCAGATGTCTGAATATGCTAGGAGAGGCTCAGATGCATTTCAATGGTTTGGATATATTTTTCAGCCTAGATATATTAAGGGCCTAGATATCTAGATGCCCTAAACCTTTACTGAATTGTCTTCACTTAAGAGTCACTTTCTTAATCATTCCTTGGGAGTTTTCCTAAGTGCCATATACTGTGGGAATGTTCTTTGAGATACTTATCTATCCAACCACTTTGCATGCTCATTTGATCATAATAACTAAAGATAAAATTCCTACAAATCTAGGTTGTCCACTTGATTGCATTTATGAAATACAACCTTCACTTAAATCATGAATATTCAACAAGCTCCCCATGACCTTGACATTAATGACTGAATTTGACATTAATGGAAACACATTCAATAATCTCCCATGTTGCTAGACTTTAACATCAATGACATTGCAGTTGACATCAATGACAACATATGCATAACATGAAATTGCTAAGACTTTTCAACCTGTCAATGTCAAAGAAACGAGTATAACTGACAAAGAGGGAGATGTTTTTGATACCTGTTGTCAATTTGACCTTATGAATTAAGAGAGGAAGCTTTCTAACATTTTGAAAACCTGCAAGATATTTCATTGGCCTAAGAGTCGTATTTGGCCTAGTTTATTGTTTCCCAAACCTTTCACTTCCCTAAATTTGTAACGTAGCATGCCGACAACTACATTCCGAGCAAGAAAGCTATCATTTCTAGAAATGAAGTTATTTTGTTTTTCATAAACCCTCAGTCTATTCAAGAAATGTTTAAAATTGTCATTTCCATTGAAACTAAACCTATAAATGAAAAGAAACTAAGCCTAAATTACCACAAATTAACAACAAAAGAAAGAAGAATCTTATTACAGTCATTTTTACCCTTATATTCCCCAAACTCCACTGCCATACCCCACCAGTATTTCCCTTGAGTTATCGAAACACATTTTGTCTATGTTTCATTATCTGCTAGGGCATGATGATGATCGAACTATTGATGAGACAATATTAGGTTTCTTTTCTTCTCTATTCCTCGTTAAAAAGTCATTTGTCAAGTTTCCTTTTAGACAATACTTATCTAATGCCATAAATTTTCAGTTGTTCAGTATAACCTGACTAGGTATTTTAGGTATCATTCTTATTTTGTCTATATATTTCTTTATTTCTAGGTAGTAAAATTCTCGAATTTACTTGGCCAACTTCATGATGAAAATGGAGATCAAAATTTTATCATCCATTGGAATTCCATTTTCAGAAGACAACCACATAACATAGGTTTCTCTAAATTTATCAACAAATTTATGTCATTTGTCTATTCAATAATATATGAAGAATCTCCTCCAAGGATCTTCCAAAAAAAAAAAAATTGCAGCTAAGTCCTGATACCAGAATTGGGGATTAGTTCTTATTCAAGGAGTACGTTTAAATAAAAATATATGGTTGTAAACTACCTCCATATCATCTTCCAGTTTCCCTTCCTATGATAATTTTTTTTTTAGAGTCTATTAGACAAAGCTTCAGTTTAGATCAACTACATTTTATTTTCAAGAAACAAAGCTTGAGTTCAGATCAACTACATTTTGTTTTCAAGAAACATCAAGCCACTTTTAAGCTAAAGAAAGAAGTAGGTCCATTCATTGTTAGCACCATGGTTTCTTTCCAAGAAGATGGAGAGATGATAAAACAAATGATTTTTACCCTAGAGGACGTTTGGCCATATGTTCCTCATATGATCATATCAAACAAAAGGACCAAGCAAGGATCTCGTCCTTATATACATGTAACAAAACCAGTTATTGAAAAGTTGGCCAACAAAAATATTTGGGAACCTGAGAAACATCCAAGGTAGGCAATATTCTCAACCCCCTTGCTATCTCAAAATCAGACCCTGATAGGCTGCTGGTCAGGTTGACTCTAAGTAACTATTTCAAACCTACTTTAGGCTGAGGCTTAGCCTCCTCAACCTGAGAGGGCTCTCTCTAGATGGGTTAATGATTTTGATTAAGATAAGATGGCTAACTCTTTGTGAAATAACTGTGACAAATATAGATGCTGGAAAAACATTAAACAAGTTTCCATTGGGCCTATGGAGTCAACAACACCTCAATAAACAAGGATCTTAACTTTACATAGAAGTCAGGGCATTCAGCATTTGAATATTCAGAACATAACTCATATGAAACCACAGTTTATAAATGCATACAGGAAATCAGAGCACAATCAGTGAATTCTGAGTGATTATACATCTATGCAACTGTAAAAATTAAGGAAAGGACAAGATCACACATTCTGAACATAGAAATCCTTCATGAATCCTGAGAAGTAAAGCCAAATTATATTACTGAAACTCTGTCTTTACATAAGCCAAATACAATGCTCTGTCATAAAGTTTTCCAACCCTCATTACATTGCTCCTTCAGCTATATATAGAATTCTTATTCTAATTGATCGAGATTCCTCCTCCAGCATGAGGGGAATTCGATAACTACCTCTAATGACACCTATCAACTATTTAACTAACTAATAAATACAATAAAGTGCTGACTGGAGCTTTTTAAGAGTTCTAAATCTACTATGACTCTAACTCCATATTATATGCATGATGGTTTCTCCTCGTTCTTTGACACCTAGTCCTCTTTCAGTTTGGCTGAGATGGCTGAGATGGGTATTTAATGCCCCATGTTGACCTTGGATGTTGAAACTTTTAACTGCTCAGAAATATTAGGAGGTTACCCTTGCTTCTCGGCTTCAGTTTTTTCCAAAATCTTCGAATGCACAGAAGCATGTTCTTTAGCCTTTAATTACCCAAGATGTGGAAGACTGCCACGTCCTTGATGCGTTGTAAGCTTTTTTGATGAACATGTGTACAGGCAAAAATTTCTTGCAGGCAAATCGTTTGATATATTTTGAACTGTGATAAAGGGGCTTTATGACAAAAATTCAAAATTGGATTTGAATATTCAACCCTTTTAAACATCTATCTGTCTTGACCTGATTGGCTATTGTTCGCTCCAGCTGATGTCTTGCACACCCTTTAGACGTTTCCCTTTCAAAATTCCCGCTTATAATTCAAACTACTTGATTTGCGTTAAAAACAACATCTTCAGCAGTTTCGTAGCGCGCTACGAAACTGCTGAGTTATTTGAAACAGTTTGCCTTTGACCCGAGATCTTTATCAACCGAGTATTTGATTGCCAAAAAACTTCCTTCAACTTTTCACATGTTGAACAGGGATTATATTTCTTCAGAAAAATAAGATTAAGCAAATTAGTCAAAAATTTGAAACAAAACCTTTCTTGAAAAGAAAACTCATTTTGCAGGTATCTGGCTTAGTTGTGTCTTCAAATCTTCAATTTGTTTCCTCATAGCTCTATTCCCAGCTCTCAGTTGCATATTAATCCTTCTGATATACTTAGCTTCTTTGATTGCTGGTACTGTCCAGGTGTGAAATTGCGCATGGCCATCAACCACTGAATTCAACTGAGCCTTTACAGCTTCATTTCCTTCCCATAAGGTTTTATAATATTTTGCATGTATGGCTGCGTGTTTTCTAGCGGCCTTCTTCAATTTAGCAATCTCATACTTGGCTGACTCTAATTGTCTCTGTATGGCTGCCATATTATCTTCTTGAGATGCAATGACTGTTTTGCCCGTGTCTTTTTGTGTCTCTTCCCCTGTTTCCTCTGTTCTTGGCAGTGCTTCCTGTACTTGCTGGAATCTCCTTGTCATAGGTCTTCTAGGTTTAAAAATGAATTCCTCAGCTGGCTCATCAAATTTAATCCTTTTTGAAGTCTTGGATTTCTTGGTACCTTCTTGCTCTAACTGCATCAATTCAATTTGGACTGGTAGAGACTGCTCGAATTCAATGGCCTGTAATAAATCATTCAAATTTTCCTTGGACATTGGGCTCTCTTCAACTGCTACAGCTTTACCTTTTTCCTTATTTATTTGACTTCTTGTTCTTACCCTTGAAACTATCTCCGATGTGCTTGTTTTAGGTATAGTCTTCTTACCTTGAGCCTTTTCCTTAGTTGTTTGCTGAGGTTGATCTTGGATGATGAGAGGTTTCACTGGTTTTCTTAGCTGTGACTTTGGAACCCTTTTAGCTCTTGCCTCTTTTTGGAGTTCAGCTATGGTAAAATCTCTGGCCGGTTGTGGAGTGAGGTCAGTCTTGCTTTGGAATCCAGCCATAAAAATAAAAGAATTCCAGTCTCTGTCTATCTTTTGGAGGCCATCTAAAACCAGTAACTTGATCAAACCATGATGAAACAAAGAGGTTTCAGAATCCTCTTTTCTCAGTTGTACCTTATCACACATCTTACTCAAGCTACGGAACAAATAAAAAGGTAGGTCTATGGAGACTTTCCCAGTGAAATGCAAAAGCAGTTTGAAATGGTAAGAATAAACCTTATTATACCTTCCTTCACAAGTCAAATATTTCTGTATGTAGGTGAGTAAGAGAGCATAATGTTCTTTGACATAATTCCTGGGCACTCCCCTACTCAAATCTTCATTTACATATGCATCCTTTAAAAACTCCTTACAAGGATTCAAGTCAAATTTGAAATTTTTAAACCATTCCTCTTGTCCTCTTGTGATCTCTGTCACAGCAGATATTGCTTATGGAGAAACCTGCACTTCTAACATGGCTACCTTTGAATTCAAACCAGTGAAGTTTAGTGCAAATTCTTTAGTTACCTGCGCATGCCCTCCTTGTAACTTTTTGCAAAAGTTCTAGCACCCGGCGTTTTTAAACGCTTTCTTCACCCCTTCATCTCTCAGCGTTATATCCAGGCCCTCGGGTTCAGTCCTTAGAGGTTTACCGGATCTGTGCTCTTTTTTCTCCATGGATTCTTCCAAATCTTCGCACACAAAGACTACCAACTCTGGTTGGAATTGTGATTCGGCTTTTTTTTTGAATTCAGCCTCGCTTGATTATCAGCCTCGCTTGAATTTTGAATCTTTCCGCTTAAAACCTTTCAAGACATAATCTTGCAGATTTGTCATTCATGCAAGACTTACGGCCATCATTAAGGCTTATACACGGTGAAATTTCTTAGGAATGATAATACATGCGTATCAACAGATCTAGTGGTGGTGATAGTGGCAATGAGCGTTAAAACATGATAGGAGAGATATATGAACTGACATGAGAAGACATGGCTGATGACTCACCTAACGGACTTGATATTTCGGGAAAGATTCGCTGCGGAAGTACGAATCCATGATTTCACAGCGCTGTTAGTTTTAAAATTTAATGATGCGCTGCGAAACTGCCTAATCATGATGCGCTGCGAAACTGCTTAATCATGATTGCGCTGCGAAACTGCTTAATCATGATTGCGTTGCGAAACTGGTGAATTGGAATTGTGCTGCGAAATTACTCAAAGACACGGTGGCTCACATAAGACACAGAGGTGGCTACAAAACCATGATGGGTAGAGGGGAACCAATGGGAGTTGAGAATGACTGAGTGAGTTAAAACTCTTTAAAACTCCAAATCCTAAGGGAAGAAAATTAAAACTAAAAAAACTAACACAGACCTTTGTCATCGGGCTAGGATAGAAAATTATATGCATCAAATTTTTTAGTTCTAAGTGATAACACCCCTATTTAGAAACCCCTCAACTAGTCAAAGGGGGTTGGGGCTAGGGCTATTGTTTAGGATAATAGCATGGTTAGTAGTGGTTCTAGCATTGAAGTCTGCAAGTAAAAGGATATTACCTTCATTCCTTAGGCTATCTATGTGTTGTTCTAAGGTATTGAAGGAGTATTTCTTATCCAAGTTGTTTTTCTTATAGGAGTTATAGTTGATAGGAGCGAAATAATAGATTGCGAGGAAAATCCTATTGGTGTTAGAATTAGAAATTTCAATCCAAATGTACTAATTTAGGGGATTGATTTTATGAAGTTGAATGTGAGAAGAAACCTTATTCTTTATATAATAAGATATACCATGAACACCTCTTCAGGAAGATTTCTTGTTCTAAGCTGACCAGAGAATGAACCTATCAATGTGTGGGACCCTAGATTCTGCATGTTCCCAAGTTTCAACTAAGAAAATAAGAACAATATCACTCAGGATCCAACTTAGCATAGGACCTTTACACAATGGAAAACCACAAAAGTTCTAGAAGAGGATCCAAAGTGACCCTAATTCCTATTTTTCACTCTTATTTTGGGCTCTATCTCTAATAATAACATTCCTATTCCTAATGATAGTCATTTACCTTCCTTTCTTGCCTCCTTGACCTTTTTGACCTCTTTCCTTAGTTCAACTTGGTCTTCTGGAATAAGGTCTTAATTTTTGAATATTCCTGATCCTTTTAAGCTTGGGGATTTCCTAACAATATCTAATTTATAGTCATTACAACTTACCTTAACCTAGACTAGTTTGTGTTTGCATTTGATTATCTTTCCCACCCTTGTTTCTTTTGTGAGAAAAATTGTCTAGGTTTGTGATTTGATTTCCAATTATTCTTTTACTATGTCTAATTTGTCCTTATTGTCGCGCTCTTCTATACTAGCAATTATAAGGTTCAAGGCTCTTTTATGGCGCTCATGGTCTAGCTCAATTAGTTTGTTAATTTCTTCTTTTATGGGTTTGATATCTAATTTAGTCTTTGTGCTATCTTGGGTTGAGTTATTATTTAGTTGTTCTTTTAGATTTTTAATCTCATCTCTTAGGGTGTCGTTTTCTTCAACCATTGATTGTTTTCTGTGTTTGATTTCTTGCATCCTACCCTTCATTTCTTGAAGTTCAGTCTCGAGTGCTATTATTTTATTTTCTAATGATTTGTGGCTGTTGTCAAGCATTGTAGATAATTATAGTTTAAATTGTATTTCTCTTTACTCTCTTCACTTTTCTAAAGATTAAATATGCTCGTAGAGACTCTCTTCTCTTCGTTTTTCTAAAGATTCAATGTACTAGTAGAGACTTTCTAGGGTAATTCTGCTTGGCCTCCCTTTGCTAGAGGGAGGCTTAGAGATATGGAGATAAGTACTCATAGTTATAGTAAATAAAGCTTAGTAAGAGAAAGGTGAGAGGAATGTATGCACCTGATAAGAGATTGTATGTTGCAGAGTTGTATTACTGGCCATGGAGTTTGCACAGAGATGTATCCACCGTGGAGATCACAATATGTAATAGACGTATCACCACCAGGGAGAGATAACACACAGAGATCACCGCAGGTATTTGAAAGAATACTTCGCCACCGAAAAGTTCTAATAGATATGTCTATTCCAATAAATATCACTACAAAGACTTTGCTTGAAAATAATTTAGACTAGAGACTTCACTTGATTATAATTACTCCAGATTCTCCATTATAGAGATGGGCCATAATAAAAACATTCAAAATTTAATATCACAACGAGGCTACAAAGAAATCTAGACACTACAGTGTTTAGATATGCCACAAAGCGAGATTTAGGTGCTAATTAAACACTAATTAAATGTTAAAAAATATTTAACCATCAACTAGTTATATATATTATGCTTCTTAACAAACATAATACTACTTAATATTTTTTTTGTTTTTTGTTTTTAAACTAGAGGAATTGACAACTAGCTTGGCCTCGTACTCGTGAGACACAGGGTTGATTCCAGTGGCTACCACTATACCTCTGGGGCCTACGACCTGTCCTCTCTGTAGACTGGGTTACTCTAAGGGATTTGAACCTTGGATCACTTAGTTTACATAATACTTCATATCACGATGATTGCAAACTGAGTTGTACCGTAGGGAATAATACTCAATATCTTTATATTAATAAATTTCATAGTTAATTTTAAATAATTAAATATCCATGTCATAATAATTAATGAAATAATAATGTAAAGTTTATGTAAATTATTTTATTATGTAGCATAAGTGCCGAGAGGGATCAAATCTCTCCATGTGTAAATCTTCAATCAAGTTTTGCACTCAAAAAGAGATTTGCACCTTGAGAGATTTGATCCTCTTGGCACTTCAAACTACACTCAATCAAAATACTACATTGTATTATAGAAAGTACTTTTAGGCATCTGTACTTTTTTTTCTCAACAGACAAAATGTTTCTATTACTATAAAGTAAGATAAATACATTTTTACTTGGATCTGGGAATCCATTTTTACTCATTACATTTGTGTTCTACAGGGCTCTCCCTGTGTGTTACATAAAGAAGATAATCTATATCCTCGATGTATGTTTATATCCCCTGTGAAGAGAGAGTAAATCAACAACCCTGCGTGATAATTACACCATTTGTGAGATGATTGTAAGGGACCTGTACTTCTTCATCCTCTGCCTCCTAAAACAGAGTATGCTCTGCCTCATATCTCTGATATGTTTGTGGAGGAATCCCAATTTTCTTTTAGCCAGCTGTGGGTCTGTCATGGGCAGACACATTTTCCCTCTTATCCATATAGCTCAATTATGCATTGAGTCTATCATCCAAGGATTGAGATATTTATCTCAATACCAAGCACCTAACACCGAATTCATGTCCAGACAGTGAGCATTAAAGCTCGATATGGCCCGACTCAAGCAGAAATTTATGCAAGAAGGACTGATAATATATTCGGTTGGGGTTTGTTGAGCATCCTTCTTTTGATAGTCGATCTACAATCCCATTTTGTCTCCTGTAAATGTGGGCAATGTTGATGGAATGGAATACTTTGATCAATGTTTTAATGTTGGTTTTCTAGTTGTCAAGAGACGAAGAGTGCAGTGAGCCATGCCCATTAGCCCAATCAATGACAACTTTGGAGTCTCCAAAAATATTGATCTCCCGAAGTCCAAGCCAATTAGCACAATGAAGAACTCCCCATAAGGCAAGGAGTTCGGCTCTTGTGTTGGTTCCAGTCCCACCATGCCAATGTAAAAGATAATAATGTGCAACATTTATGAAAATATCCATGCAACATCCACATAAATTGAATGAAGAAGACCCATCAAAGAAACCTACAGGGAATGTTTCCCAAATGTTGCAAGGTGTAAGAGAGTTGGAGTTAAAGGTGCACAATACTCATGGTGAAAATTTATAATCTTGCAACAGGAACACCAGATGTTGGGTTGCTCATTCTAAAAAATAAGAGCATTCCGAGTTCTCCATATGCCCCATATGATGAAGAAAACTAGTGCTCGGTGGAGATGAGAGTTTGTGGTCCAGCTGTGTAAACAAGAGACAATGTCGGTACGATCCCAAGATGGTGGATCCTTAATCATGTGCAATATCTCGATCCAAACTACTGTGGCAAAGGGACAGTGGATGAAAAGGTGGTTAATGTCCTTGCCATGTGTATTGCAGAGACAACATCGTCCTGGACCTCGGAAACCCCTCTTGACAAGGTTCTCCCAAGTGAGGATGCGATTGTGGACCACCAGGTAGGAAAGCATTTCAGCTTGAGGGGGAAATTCCATTTCCAGGTCCTAGCCAACTAGGGGTGTAGTAGATTCAGGCAGGGAGGTCGAGTAATGAGGCAATAAGCCTATTTGATAATTATTGTGTCTAATTTTGATCCATCGACCCATACAAGGCAGTCTTCGACATTCGAAAGAAAAATCCCAAAGAGCTTTAAATTGTTGATATAATTTTTCCATTCTTGTGTTGTGTCGAAAGACATATCACTGCCGCATATTTCTAGTGTGTGTAGAGAGGAGTAGACTTCTCTGCATCAACAATGTCCCAGATCACATGGAAGCCACTGAAATGAAGAGTAGTAGTGAAGGCTAGGTATAAGAGGTGAGAACCCGTCATACCAACCATGGAATCCAATTTGATCTTAGGGGAAGATCTGAAGCCAACAGACCAGTGAAGGTATCCAAAGTACCAATGCTTGGAAGTAAGAAGATCACGCCATGAACAACATATTTGGGAGGCAACAAAAGCACCATTTTGAAGCCAGGAGTTGAAGCTTAGGTGTTGTAAATATTTTGCAGTGATGACACGTTGCCAAAGGCCCTTATGGCGAATTGCCCTCCAGAAATTTTTTAATAGTAATGCCGAGTTGAAGGTGTCAGTGTCCTTCAGATTCCATCCACCCAGTTTGACAGGGGGAGAGATCAATTCCATTCTAGCCAGGTGGAATTTTCGAGAGGAATTTGGGCCAACCCATAGGAATTTGGTCAAAATGGTGTTGATTTTCTGAGTGACAACCTTCAGAAGTTTATAAATGTGCATCCAGTAAATCGATATGCCATTGAGGACTGATTTAATGAGAATCAATCGTCCTCCCAATGAAATCCACTTGTGTGACCAATGTGATAATTTTGATTCAATTTTTCTGAGGAGCCAGTCCCAATCCATGATCTTGTAGCCCATTGGCTTCAATTTGAATCCAAGGTATGTGAATCCCCTGTCCAAGTGTACAATAATAATGCCAAAGCGATTTTCACGCTAGTAAAAAAAGAATTAAAAAATAAAAAATAAAAATAAAAAATCAACAATATAGCCTATAATTTAATACTAAGTATTAATTATAATTTTTATTTTAAATTTAAAGTTAAATAATTAGATTAAATCAACATAATATTATATTAAATAAAATTTTACAATAAAATATAAAATATTACATTTACATAATTTTCAATTACATTATTCACTCTCCAATTAAAATATACTTAGAACCTTGATAATCAAATTTTGTTATAAATAAATATTTTCTAAACCAGTTTTATTATTATAAATAAATATAATATTTATGTCATAATATTTATAAAATTAATATGAAAAATAATATATTCCATTTAAATTAAAAAAATATTTAAAATAATTAGACCAAATTTTTTTTATATTAACAAAATTATTTTAATTTCCATTTATTTATTTTTAAATTTTAAATTATATATAAGTTTTCAATCTTATTATCCAAGATTAAAATATATCCATTATTAAATAGCTTATTTTACATCATTGTGCTTGTAGTGGTAAATAGTCACTATTGTATCAATTACAACTGAGTCACTATTATATCAGTGGCAACCATAATGCTTGCAATATAAATGAAAAAACTAACATGTGATTGTGCTTGCATGTATCGAGTCTCGTTACAAATTCTTGCACGAGGGAGATCAATTCAAGCACGTATGTTTGGAGTAATACAAATGCCTAAAAATGTTAAATACATATGGCTAAGGATAAAAATGTTATACTTTATTTATGCTTGCAATTACTCTTATCCACTTTAAAAAAAACTTAGCATCATTGTGTTTGTGCTTGCACTTGTATGTATCCATCCTCTTTATCATTCCCAGTTTCAGGGGATAGCGGTTTAACTAGATATGCTTGGAACAACGCAATTCCCTGAAAATGTTAAATGCAGATAGTAAGTATTTACCTTATAAGGAAAAGTATTAAAATGGTTATGTATTCCATTAAATACATTTCTGGGTGCAAAGGTAGGTAAAGGTGTAATTTTAATTAATGTGAGGAATTTGAATTTAAATTATATGTGAAAAATTGTAGATCACAGATTTATGATCTTAGTATATAAGAATTCTTAAAAAAAAATTACAATTAAAAAATAATAAATTAATCAATTTAATAATATGTATACATGAAAGAAAAAAGAATTAAAAAATAATAAATCAATCAATTTAATAATATGTATACCTGAAAGAGGGAAGGACTCACCAGAAAAGTTGTTGCACAAAGTAAACTAAAACCTTTGCAATGAAATGGTGCCTTAGTTGACAAGAATAAAGCTGTAAACAATATGAATACTTTAGACACATAATAAAACCAAAGGGTTTGAAAAATTTATATCCGAAAAACTCATTAATCATTTTATGCTTTAATTAAATATTCATTTCATTATACAATAACCGAAGACATTATAATTTTTTTCATAATAAAAAAATTGATATAATTTTTTTTTACCTAATTTAAAACTCTGATTTCAAAATATATATATATATATATATATATATATATATATAAAAGAAATTGATGTATTTAGAAAGTAAATTTAGTAACTATAAATGTATAAATTGATTCTCAACATAGCATAGTACCATAAAAGAAATAAGACAAGGTTACTATATTGGAATGGTAAATTTACAAGTAACAAAATACATTTAGCTTTGTATATATCTATTAGAATGATGACCATCAAGGTAATGAAAAATAACTATATTGAATTTTATATTTTTAATTTTTTATTATAAAAACATTATTTTTTTGGTTTGTTTTGTATTTTTGTAATAAAGGTTTTAAATTTTCTAATACTTTTATGTGGAAATTACTTAAAACTTTAATTTATTTTGATTTTATCTTCCATAAACTACAAAGGGCTAAGGTAATGTTGTCTTTTATTACCTCTGCCATTTCTCATTGTAATAGAAAGACTAAGTAGATTGACCGGTAAGGAAAGAACAATGCGTAAGATTGAATGAATTAAAGTTGCTTCTCAAAAAGTGGTAACACATATTTTGTTTGTGGATGATGTCTTATTATTTAGCTATGCTTCGTTGAAGGATTGTGAAGTTTTTAGCATAATTACTAATCTCTTATGTGAGGCCTATGGGTTAGTGACTAGCCTTTCTAAATCCTCCTTTTATCAGTGTTTCATGAATAAACTGGATTTAGACATCATCAAAAGTTTTATGCCATTTGATGTTAAACCTTTAGAAGGAGGTTTGAAATATCTAGGTTTCTTTTTAAAACCTAATGGTTATAGGAAGAAGATTGGTATTGGCTTCTAAAAAATGTGGAGAAAAGGATTAATAATTGGATATACAGATGGATTGCTTTGGGAGGCCGTTTGGTCCTTGTAAAGGCTATTTTAGAAAACATTCATGTTTATTGGCTACCTCTTATGAAGGCTCCAACAATCATCTTAGAATCCATTAGACGAAAAATGTTTAGTTTTCCGTGGTTTTGAAAGAAGGAATTCACCCTGTTAATTGGGAACACATTTCTCTTCCCAAGAAACTAGGGGGTTGGGGTATTAGGAACTTGTCTTGGTCTAATCAGGCTTTAAACTTAAAAAGTCTTTGGAGGGGAATTTTTGGGGAGGGTCTCTCATGACAAATTATAAAAAGTAAATATCTAAAAAAGAAGTTGGTTTCTTGGATAAAACAAACACCAAAGATTTGGAGGAATGTTTCTATAATTTGGAGAAGCCTGATGCACTCTTACAAATGGTTAGCTTCTTGGCTAGCTTGGAAAATTGGAAATGGGAGACAAGTTTTCATTGGGAGGGATCCTTTTCTGGGAAGTAGAGATTCTTTTTACCTTTCCGGAGATCTCATTAATTTTATGCATTTAAAAGGTATATTTAGATTGGCTCAAGTAAAAAATGAACAAGTTTTAGCTAAATCCTATTGGCTTTCTGTTGTAGATTTGGGATTACAAGGAACACTTGCATCTGAATGGGATAGTTATGTTATGATACTTTCTCAAGCAAGGATCAGTTTGTCAAATTCAGATGATGAAATTGTATGGAGTTGGAATGTAAAAGAAGGCAAGGTAACAACACTTTCAACATACGAAGCCATTTCACATTTCTTAATGCAAAGTCATCTTGTGAAGTGGTTTAATCCTTTTTATGAAAATGCAATTTAAAAATAAAAATTTAGGTTGGCTGATTTCTTCAAAGGAAAATTTCTTACTTGGGATAAATTACAGAAAAGAGTTAATGACCAAATATATGGTATGAAATTATTTGATCATCATTTCTCTATTTATTTTCTGCCCTTTTGCCCTTTTAAATATGGGGGAACTGAAAGACAACTTACAATTTAAGGGTACTTAAAAAGGATCAGACTTCGAAGAAAGTCCTAGGCTGTGGATTCTAGAAAATAAAAAATTACATACCCTTCCTTTCTTTGCGAGTTGGGAATCTGGATCTGCATGAATATGTAACGGCCTCCTCCCACATTTACCCACTTTCACCAGTTTTCCTAGGGTAAACATGAGCTAAGGGTCACTATGATAATACTCAACCTCCTATATGACCTTAAGGAAATGGAGTCAACAACTTAAGACCTTACTGAATTCCCTTAGGTGGTACAGGACCTCTAGGATCTACCCAACCCCTCAAGATGTCCAAACCCTGAGCTAATTCTCCTTTGCACTGAGCTAGAGACTCAATCACTCCCTTGACAGGGCCTCCAAGCCACTGTAATCCCCCAATCACTCCGATAGGCCTACTTCCTAGCGACTGTGGACTTTTCTAGTTAGTTCTATGCCAGCGACCCCAAATTCTGAGCCACTTTTTTAGGGCTAGGACTCATGCCTCTACCTATAACTCAATGAAACTTCCAGGAATGTTAAATAACATAGAAACAAAGCTTCTAAACCAAAACCTTAAACAAGGACTTGACCTAACCCATCCCAACTAGGACATGCATTCCGTCAAACACATGGTAAACATGTAATCTACAGGTCGTGAATGCATATCTGAACATAGGGATCTGAAACTTATCTGGGATTTAAAAAGAAGGACTAATGCCTTCTCACAATAACTACCATAATGCCATTTAGGTCATGCATTCATTAACCAGACATTCATTAATTAAAATGTGATAAGATCCATACTTAAATCTGTCATAAAACCATGCTTATAACCAAGATATAACTAGATAGGTAACGATGATAGAACAACCATTAAAGCCACATAATAACAAGTATAATTACTCATAAAAAACAATAAGAGCTTAGCTCTTATTCACCATATGCAAAAGCCAACCAAGTTAGGGACTTCCATGTACCACCTGACCATAAATTGGCTTAACCAAATATTTCTTTAAACCAATCACCCTCGTTCCATATTCCAAGCATGAATGTGGGATCTCATGGGATAAACTAATCCACAAACAACTAAGGGAATCTAGAGGTTAAACCAACTCCACACTCACCATAACATGATCTCACCTAAACCGGTCCTGAGATCACGGAACCAAACCAAGCTTGGATGCCTCAGAACTCCTTCACCATCTCTTGAGGAATTTTCCTGTCTCCACCCACCTGTTGAGGGCTTCTTGGAGAAAACCATCTCCACCCCCAACCCTTGGGGATTTTTCTGAGACCATCTCACCTAGATCCAAAACCTTTCGGAAATCCAAAGCTCAACCAAGAAAGAATCCCATCACACCATAACTATCCGGAAATGGAAAGGAAAGGCTAAAAACCACTGTTGAAACTTGACAAAACCATGCCAATGACAACAAATGAACCAAATTCACACATGCACATACCATGCATGAAAAAACTAGCTAGGAGATCATATATGCAACCTGTTATCTGCAAGTATTCTCGCTGAAGTTGCTTAATCCAATCTTTCCTTGCTTGATCCTTGATTTCCTTTGCTTTCCTAGTCCTTCCTTTGCTTTCCTTGTCCTTCCTTTGTTTTTCTTGTCTTTCCCTTGCTTGCTTTCTTTCCTTCTCCACTTGATGCTCTTCTCCTCTCTGAGACTAATTCCAAAACTGAACAGACAAAAGACTCCAAATTGATGCTCTGATGTCTTTTTATTATTGATGCCTCAAATTTCTTCATTTTCCTTAATTTTCCTTCAATTTCCTCCTCACATGCAACCTGTGACATTTCACCTCCCTTTTGTCCTACTTTCCTTTATTTTCATAAATAAAATACCAATAATTCCTTTTTTCCTTTTCCATTGCCTTTGCCAATTTCCCTTAGCCATAATACACAAAAAGTGATGCCCACTAGGATGTTTTTCCCAACATTCACTGTGGAATAAGTGTCCCATGACCTTGGTCTTATTTTTCCTTTATTAACTTTATTACATGAATTGTTAACTCAAGGCTATTACAAACCCCCCCCTTAGGGGAACACCATCCTCGATGTTCTATGACACCTACAACCAACAAAACCGATGAAAACCAAAAGCATAATGCCTATGGAGCTTTATAACTTAGCTCGTTGCAGTATTTACAATGAACAACTTGCTCAAAAGAAAAACCATCATGACAAGCATGACAACCATACCGCTTATTGGAGCTTTATAACACAACTCATTGTGGTATTTATAATAGCAACCATACATAAATATGCACAAATACCAAAAACTCATTTTCTTCCACCGGTAAACAATGAAGAATACATAGCCAACATCTAATCAACCATTTCCACTGTAGCTTCATGGGGCCCAAAGTGCTTCCACTTCACTTTAACCAACTTGGTTGCTCTGTTCCAGAGCATGCCCTGTTTCCGTTGAAATATGCACTGAGGTTCTGGCTGGAGTTCTCCTTTTGGTCCCACCTGCAATACAGACCAATCAATAACATGCTCAACATCCTTTACATATCTCTTAAGCAAAGAAATATGGAAAACATCATGGAATTTCATTATTGGAGGCAATGAAAGTCTGTAGGCCACTAGTCCAATCCTTTCAAGGATCTTGAAAGGCCCACAATATCATGGTGCCAACTTGGCACATGATCCAATCCTCAAGGAGCTCTTCTTGGGCTTGATGTGCAAGTACACATGCTCCCCAACCTGAAACTCCTTAAATGCCCTTTGTTGATCTGCAAAACTCTTCTGTCGGTCCTGTGTTGCCTTTAGTTTCTTCTTGATAACCTGCAATTCCTATTCCATTTCTACCAACATATCCAATCCTTCCTATTCCATTTCTACCAACACATCCAATCCTTCCTATTCCATTTCTACCAACATATCCAATCCAATAAGTACCATGTTCGATGGATCACTCCAATTGATGAGAGTATTACAACTTCGCCCATACAGTTCCTCAAACAGAGTCTTCCTCAGTGGCTCCTGATAACCATTGTTGTAAGCAAACTCAACCAATGGAAGGTGCTCCTCCCATCTCCTCTACTGGTGCATGATGTACATCCTCAACATATCCTCCAGAATCCTGCTGACCCTCTATGTCTATCCTTTTGTCTATGGATGATAAGTTGTATTGAAGGCCAACTATGTCCCCAAACTTGCAAACAACTCCTTCCAAAACTTGGAAGTGAACTTAACATCCCTGTCCAACATAATCTTCTTCGAAACACCATGAAACCTCACTATCTCCCTGATGAATACCTGTGCCACCTCACTAGATGAATAAGTAGTCTTCACTGGAATGAAGTGAGCTACCTTAACCTATCGATCACAACCATGATATACTCATGTTGCCTTGATGTCCTTGGAAGACTTGTAATGAAATCCATGGGAATGACCTCTCATTTCCATTATGGAATCATAATAGGCTGAAGAAACCCACCTAGATGCTTACACTCTGTTTTCACCTACTGACAATCCAAGCATATAGCTCCAAAATCTGCCACTTACTTCTTCTGATTCAACCAATAGTAGAACTTCTTCATTGCTGTCAATGTCTTCTGATATCCAGGGTGACCTGAATATGGATTGGCATGAGACTCCCTCAAGGTAAGCTTCTTGAGCTCACTGTCATTCGATACATAGATCTTGTCTCTTAATCTCACCAAACCATATGCCGTGAGATGATAGTCCACATCCCGATCACATGTACCCTGCTGTAACCTGTGCCTAAGCTCCCTGTATATGTCATCCTGTTGTCCTGCATGTAAGATCTGATCCTGTAAATTTGTCCCATATGACCTCACAACTACAACGTGGTTCATCTGCACTCTCCTACTAAGATCATCAACAACCCTATTCTCCTTACCCTTAATGTATCTAATCTCAAAGTCGAATTCACTGATCGTGACCAACCACCTAGCCTACCTAACATTCAAATTCAGTTAGACAAACAAATATCTCAACCCACTATGATTTTTCATCAATACAAACCTCCTACCAAGAAGATAATGCCTCCACATCTTCAAGGCATGAATAATATCTGCCAACTCAAGATAATGAGTCACATAGTTATGCTCGTGCTCATTATGTTTCCTAGACTCATAGCACACCACCTGTCCCTCTTCAATCAAGACTCCACCGAGCCCTCTCTTGCAGACATCTGTACACACCATAAACTATTTATCAGGATCCACAATCTTAAGAAATAGAGCATTTGTCAAGAACTGCTTCAACTGCTCAAAATTGGATGCACATTCATTTGTTCATTCAAATTTCTTACCTTTTATTTACAATGATTTAATAGGATATGCAATGCGTGAGAAGTTTCTGATGAACATCGTGTAGTTACCTACTAACCCCATAAATGATCTGACCTCATCCACATTGTTAGGAGCTTCCCACTCCATAATAACCCTTATCTTCTCTGAATCCACTATTGTGCCTTCCTTGGAAACAACATGTCCCAAGTAATGTACCTCTGTCTGAAAGAAGCTGCACTTGCTAAGATGACATACAATTGATGCTCTCTTAAAAATCTCAATACTATTGCTAAGTGTTCGACATGCTTTTCCTCATTCTTAGTATATATTAATATATCATCAATGAATACAATCACAAACTTGTCTAGATAAGGATGCAATACATTATTCATCAACCACATAAAAGTAGTTGGGACATTAGTCAAACGAAAAGGAACCACAACAAACTCATAATGACCATACCTGGTCCTGAAAGCAGTCTTGTAGATGTCCTCTTCTTTGATGCGTAGCTGATGGTATCTTGATCTTAGATCAATCTTCGAAAACACTGCTACTCCCTTTAATTGAACAAACAAGTCATCGATCCTCGACAATGGGTACATGTTCTTAATCGCCACCTTGTTCAACTTCTTGCAATCAATGCACAACTTGAGAGTACCATCCTTCTTCTTTACGAACAATACTAGTGCACCCCAAGATGATATACTTGGCCTAATATATCCCTTATTCATACAGGTTGTACGAATAAGTTCTAAAGATATTGATGTTGAATGCTCGTTTGCCTTGAACTGAACTCGTGATTTCTTTCCAAATTGACATGACTTGCAAATGGTATTCTTTGGTTTTGAAATTTTGGGCATATCTCATACAACATCCTTTATGTTTAACTTGAAAAGTTGATCAAAATTGAGATGACCTAGTCTCCTGTGCCACAACCAGCTCTCATCCATTTGTTCCATACATCATCTTTCTTTTCCTCCATCTAGTACATATACATTGCTTGAGGTTCTAATTGCCTTCATAACAATTTTACCTAAATCTTCCTTCTTTACTTCAAAACCATCTAAATGAAATAAGACCTCATATCCTTGGTCACATATTTGGCTAACACTTAAGAGATTATGTTTAAGACCATCAACATATAGTACATTCTAAGCTTTGGTCTTTCCTTTGTCTAAAATAATTGTCCCTTTTCCCATTATTCTTGTTGGAGCATTATTGTCAGTGATAACAATTCCTCCTGATTTTCTTTAGAGATAGATACTTTCTCTTATCTATAGACATATGCTTTGAGAAACCACTATCAATGTACCATTGATTTCCTTGGTTTTGAGCATATTAACCAATCCACACTCTTCTTGTATTTCTTGCTTCTTTTTCCAAATCTTTGTGCATTCTTCTTGCTTGTTTTTCTTGAGAGGCCTTATTGGACTAATTTTACATTTACTTGCTTTGTGACCATAGTTATTGTTGTTGATTTCCTAGGGCATCTAGCTATCTTCATTATGATAACAACTTCCACTAATAAGTTAGCATTAAATCTATATGACATTTATTCAAGAATCATTAAGCAGTTATACAGAAGAAAAAGCATCAACCATTAAACAAGAAAGAGTAGTAAAATATAACCATGAAACCATGAGACAAGAGACCCAAAAATTAGGCATCAAGCCAAGGAAAAACCCACAAGGGGAAAAACCACGAAATTATTTCATTATGAGAGAGAGAAATTTCCAAACCAATCAATACATAAGAAATAACAATAGCAAGATAATAGCCAAACCAATAACCAAACACAACAGAGATCCAAATCAAAGTGTGAATCCTTCCTTCAGATTTCAGCCTCCTTCTTCTGCTCCCAAATTCGCTAGATCAGATATAACCAAGACACAATGATGTGTGCAAATGAGGAGAGTGATATCCTTTATATAGATTTCATAGAGGGTCGAATGGGGTTCTCTTAGGGGCCCAACCGACTTAAATAATAACGAGGTCGAATTGAATATTTTAGGAGGAAAAATTCAAAATTTAAATTTTCCATTTCTTCACATGATGGAAATACCGACCATGTCTACCATATTCTATAACACTCCCTCTTAGCTAGGGAGGTACTTTTCATTCTCTCTCTCAAGATCAATCTCCCCAACCAAACCATAGGTCTCCTAACCCACAGCCTAAGGATAGATCACAAGTACAAGTCTCTCTCTTAGTCAAGATCAATCTCCCTGACCAATCCATAAGTCTCTCAACACACAACCTAAGGGAGAGATCATCAATATCATCTTAAGGAAATATACATAACATCCAATCACTAAATGAGGCCAAACCAATCATATGCAAAGGGTACATCTCCCTGACCACAAACAAGGTCCCTTGGCCCATAGCCTAAGGGAGGAATCCTTATCTCAATCATATACACCATACATATCCCTGACCGGAAACAAGGTCTCCTGACCCACAACCTAAGGGAGGAAACTCATCCTTCCCGACCAAACCATAGGTCTCCCGGATGCAGCCTAAGGAAGGGAACTCAAGATCAATCTCCTAGACCAAACCACAGGTCTCCTGGTCAGCACCTAAGGGAGAGATCACTTCAGGCCTTAGAATCAATCTCCTTGACCAGACTCACTGGTCTCCTCGCTCACATCCTAAGGGAGTCACGATCTTCACGACCAATCCATATGTCTCCTGGCCCATAGCCTAAGGAAGATTCATGATGCTATCAATCAATGCTCCCTCTCCAATGGGATTCTCATCCATTCACATACTCATTTGCAACCAACTCAACAACATAAAAGTAGCCATGGCGAACTTCAGCACTTTATCAACCATTCCAGAGGACAACAACATCCAACTATTCATTCCTCTTTTGTTGGGGATTCTCACAGAAGCAAGCATCAACAACCTGCATATTAACAGAAAAGTGTGCCATAGCCGAATCCAACAGATAATAAGTGGCTTCTCATAGAAGCAATCATTAGCAACCTACTTATCAACAATAGATCAACAACCTATTAGTTTTTGTAGCATCAGACATGTGTTCTAGTCTCGACTTTGGTCAGAGAGGCTAAGAAACACAAGATCTCCAAAACCCAGAAAAAGTTTAAGGAGAAAACAACTAGAGATAGCTCAATTAAGTTAATTGATAAATAATTAAATATTTCCTAAGTCTAACATAGGAAAAGCGATTAATTTACAACAATTAATTAAAAAAGGTGAGAATGCTCTAGATACTCACACAGATTGCGCTTCAGATGATCTTAGCCGCTGATGGGGATCTAATCATGGTTGTTGGTTCACCAACGAGAGATTATAAGAGCAACTCGATGGGGATAGAGATGATACACTTGTGAGAGAGGGTTCCTTGACAGATTGAGCTAGCTATCCAACTGCAGTGGTTGAGCAATGAAGAAGAGTTCAGCCAGAAGGGATGTAGAGACAAAGAGGGAGAAGAGACAGTGATTACAAAGGAGTTTCCAGTTCCAGAGAGTCAACAACAAAAGGGTCGAGTTATTCCACTAGAGGATGTGCAGGGACTGTGCAGGAAACTTTAGAGGGGGCTTCAATTTAGCTAAAACAAAGGGTGATTTAGTTACTGGTGGCTAGGAGAAATTCTAATAGGCCAAGCGAATCATTCTCAAAGGCTGAGTTGGGAAAAACGACAACATCACAGCAGTTATAGAGGCAGTACGAATTAGCCTACGCAGATGCAGTGCAGACGCTGATGCGAGGGTGTTTGAGTGTCTAGTTTGAGCCAATTTCGAAGATGAGATTAATGTCAGGTGAGACAAAAATTGTATCACTAATTTTTGGCCAGATTATTTGTTGAGGATTGCCAAGTTTGGCATCTATATTTTTGTACTCATAATTCACTGTTGCATAATAAAAATAAACCCTCATCTATTGCACCGATTTTCCCACATTGGGTTTTTCCGGGAACAATTGTCCAAAAAAAACGGTGTGAATTGTATTGTGTGCGCTCTATTTTCTTAGTTTCAGTTTTTATTTTCCGTAGTATTTTTTGTGTAGAAATTGCAGTGTGATTATTCATTGTTTGGCGTAGCAAATAAACTGCATGATTAATCAGTTAGAAGAATAAATTCCAGTTGTTGCATTTCAAAGAATTTTCACATGGTACCAGAGAAGAGTTGAAGACAAATCAAGAGATCAAAAGTGAGGGAGAAATTTTGCAGGTTTAGAGGGAGTCTCTGAGCAGAATTTCAGGGCCTGCGCAAAGGACTAGCCAGGCAGTACAAATTGTTGGGCAAGGGTTCAATTTCCAATTGCAGGTGCAGGAAAAGTTTGAATAACTCAATAACAGTTACAACAGAGAGTGGATTTGTCGGGAAGTAGTTTTGGTGAGGATATTAGAGAGTTCATTGAGCAGATATGGACATAGTGATTTTTGCAGCCGTTTTGCAGTAGCAAAATCAACACTGGGTGAAAGAGAAAAGCACATACAAAGGAATTTCTCAGAGGATTTCTAGATTCAGTTCTCTGGAGGAATCCATGATTTCCAGTAGTAGAAGGCAGCAACAACATGCAAAACTACACATTTCAGGAGGGAGTACAAGTAGCGGAGTAGGAAAAGGAGGAGATTCTTGTTTATTTTCTCAGGTTTGAGTTTTGCAGAAATGGCCTCAGTAGGACTTCGAGATCAAGATACGCTAGAAGGAGCCTCAAATTATCGTATCTAGAAAGCCAAAATTTCTTTCCTGCTAGATGAGCATGGTCTGAATATGTACGCAAAGAGAGTTATAGTTGTACCTACATATCCATAGCAACTAGAGAATTACAATAAGGAGATGGCCAAGGCAAAGCAGTTGATCCTTGATGGAGTTCGAGATCATATAGCCTCACAAGAATTAGACAAAAGAAATTTTGGATGCAGTTTCCACGCTTTTCAAGAATCATTCCGAGAACCATAAAATGTTTTTGAAGGAGAAGTTGAGGACAACCAGGATGCATAAGGGTGAAGGGGTCACTCCTTATCTCACTAGGATTCAGAATGTCCGAGACGAGCTTGCCGTAGTTGGAGAAGCACCTCAAGAGAGTGAGTTTCTGTGTACAACTCTCAACGATTTCACCTTGGAGTGGGTGAATTTCGTCCAAGGCATCACTGGATGAGATAATATACTGGGTTGGGATCAATTGTGGGTATATTTCACACAGGAGGAGATGAGGCTTGCTCTAGTTGAGAGAAATATCAATGTCAACAGTAGCAAAGGACCGAAGGGTTGAACGAAGAGGAAAATGTAGCCCTTGCAATAAAAGGGAAGGCAAAGAAAGGTCCCAATCATGGACAAGGCTCACAAGGAGGAGAAAAGAAGAAAAAGGATTTGTCAAAGATCAAGTGCTTCAGATGTGGGGAATTTGGTCACTACAGTACCCAGTGTCCGAAGAGGAAGAAGGAAAAGAAGGAGAAGCAAGAGTAGACAACAACTTTGACAAAGATCGACAATTTGCCTTCCAGGTTGGAGGACGAATTCAAACTGTATGCAGCTATACCTCTAGGACAGAGGTGGGGAGACATTGAGCTCTAGAATCCAAAGTTGCATAGATTTGCGCAGAGCTGATAGAGAAGCAACATTAGTTGCAAATTA